>OZ018394.1:46332284-46376870 GCA_963969525.1 Ontholestes murinus
GTGGAACCAAAAACTCGAAAAGATGAGGATCGAGGTTCGAAGGCTATTCAATAGGGCCAAAAACAACCAGGACTGGGACACCTACAGAGGAAAGCTCACTCAATATAACAAAGAAATCCGAAAAGCCAAAAGGGACTCGTGGAGGAAGCTCTGCGAGATTAACGACACTTTCCAGCCTCAACAATTCTGGCAGAACACAACAAGCCAGACAAATTAAATGGGCCATCAGCAGGTTCCAACCTTACAAGTCCGCGGGACCGGATGGGATTTATCCCATTCTGTTACAAATGGGCATAGATGAATTGGTACCGCACCTGTCAAAAATCTTCAAAGCCTGCCTGGCATGGGGATATATACCAAAATCATGGCAAAGCGTAAGGGTAATCTACCTGCCAAAGGTAGGCAGAATAGCTAACCTAACGCCAAAGTCATACAGACCTATCAGCCTATCTTCATTCTTACTAAAAACAATGGAAATACTGATTGATAGGTACATAAGGGACGAGATACTGTTAAAAGATCCCCTCAATAACAGGCAATATGCATATTAGCCGGGTAAGTCAACGGAATCGGCGCTGGACGACCTAAACAGGCTCATCACAAAGTCAATGGAAGACAAAGATATAGCCATGGCCACATTTCTGGATATAGAAGGGGCGTTTAACAATATGACTTCGCTCTTCCTTCCGCCCGCTTCCACGTTGCTCTAAGAGCGATCAGCCGGAGCAGCAGCCTCAATAGCGGTGGAACGGTCTTCGATTCCGCCGCGTTACGAGTGCCTTCTACGCAGAGACCACTCCCTATCAGGATGGTTTGGGAGGATTTTTCGGTGCTCTCGGGGCGCCCTATCTACGTCCCTCAATAACTGTACCTGAAGCGCGTTTTGCCCTTACTTCAGCCCCTCAACCAGTCTCCTTATTTCACTGGTCACCATCTAGCTAACCTGGCTTCTCAAAAAGCAGATGTTCTCCTTTGTGTTAGGGTTTCCATTACGAGATTCACTAGATTTCTTGATACTTTGCTCATCTCGAAGTGGATTCCAAGGAGCTTTTTCTCTTTCTGGCTTCTGAGATGGGGATAAGAACTTGTTTCTCCTCCTTTTTGAAGCACTAAAAGCCTGATTTTGTAGAAGAAATCGGAGTATCATATGTTAAGTATGTTGAGCTCTACTGGTATGGTCCGAGTACAGTGGCTTACTCTCGCCACGTAATGTTAAGACTGTGCTTCCTTATGCCTTTCTTATTGGTAAAGCCTCCTATCATATCTTTGTCAGTGCTAACGGTCGTCATCGTATTTTTTATATATAGATATTTCCTATCTAGCATATATAAGGGAAGTATTAAAAAATTTTGATTTTTTTTGCAAAAAATTATGTGTGTGTGTGTGTCTGTCGGTGGCAAAAACGAATTCTTCTTCTGATATTAAACTTTAAGCTTAAGGTTTTATCGTTAAAAACTGGAACTGAAACATTCATAAACCGGTGGGTGTTTTCTTCTTAGGGTGCTGTCTGCTAACGGATTAGCTATCATTATGGTAATTTTTACTTTAGATGCAGCAGCTCTAAATAGTTCAGTAGATATCTGTTCATACCACTCTGGTAGGTTTTTGAGCCAGGAAGTTCCTCGTCACCCACTTGATCTTTTTCCGTCTATTTTTCCTTGCATGATCAATTGTAGAATAGAGTACCTTTCCCCCGCATGAAATATCCAAAATATTCTAATTTTCATTTCTTGATGTCTGAAAAAGCTTTTTCTTTTTGCATTACTATTACATAAAATTTATATTGCAAAGAACTGTAGATAATTCAAAACTGATCCAATTATAAAGAATAGCAAAAAAGAATTGCGTGAACCTCATAGTTTTCGAGAAAAATATAGGGTAATGACTACATCACCATTTTTTGTTTGTCTTGGTTTTAGAGGTAGTTTCCATTTAGAATCGACCACAGCAGAGCCGGCTTATTGTCAGTTACTGAATCTGTGGTATGTTACGTACATCAGAGTCCGCAGTGTAGAGACTTAGTTATTAGCCATGCATCATTCGGTCCTTCTGTTCCAAATTGAATTGAGGTGTTTTACTATAGTGGTTCCCTCTCCACATTTATCTAGGAGGTTAAGTCAAAATCTCCTAGTCCTGCGATCGCTCCCAAGAGATAACTACAAGCAGAAGCCGCAGACCACGATACTACTGCTGGGTAAGGGTAGGAGAAAATATAACGGATCTAGGAGCAGTAGCCCAAAGGGTGGTCGAGACAGTCACTGAGTGGTTGGCTGGAGCCGGTTTTGTTGTGGCAGAGGAGAAGACGGCAGCGGTCTGGCTCTCCCGGAGAAGAGCGGGGCATGTGTCGATCGAAATTGCTGGGCAGTGGTCGAGAAAAAATGAAGTACCTGGGGTTCATACTAGAGGCGAACTCGCTTTGCCACTCCTAGGTACTGGAAGCATCTGGAGGGGCAGCAAGGGCGATAACAGCGGTGGCTCGCCTTATGCCTAACACGGGTGGCCCGACGGAAGGCACCAGGAAGGCTTCTGATGAGGTTGACGGCATCAAAACTCTTTTACGCCGCACCAGCCTTTGCTAACTACTTGGGTTTTAGGAGGAGCATGGCCAAACTATAAGTGCTATAAATCCAGCGGCACTCAAGGTGATACGCAGGTACCGATCAGTCTCGACGGCGGCGGTAGAGGTTCTGCCCTAAGTATTAACACGTTGAACGCCGCGTCACCCATAAACGTCTTTCCGCTGGGGCCCCGTCACCCATAAACAGGTGACATTTTGGTTCGTGTAATTAAAACAAAATTTTGGTACTAGTTTATAATACTATTATTTATAATACAATTTTATGAATATTTGAGATAAAGTAATAATTTATTTAATATAATTTTACAAACAAAGAAAAAAAACACTTTAACACGTTGAACGCCACTAAAAAGGATGGGTGACGGCTATATCTTCGCTGGCGACCCATCACCCACAAGCGGGTGAAACTTTTCTTCGTGCAATTAAAACAATGTTTTGCTGGTAGTTTATAGTGATATTATTTGTAATAACACTTATCGTATTTCCTACTTCGCCCTTGTATACTTCTTCTAACCAATTTCAACTAAAAGAAAAAACTAACAAGGTTTCTATGAACAAAATCAACTTTTAGTCAACAAACTCAATTTACCCAATAATTTTTGGGTTCCCAAAACTTCTCTTTTTTATATCTGCGTATAAGAGGTTTTATAAAATAAACTATGCAATAAATACTAGAATTATTTTTTAAATAATTTTGGTAAGTAAATTTGAGCAAAATCTTAACAGGTTGAACGCTCAGGGTGACTCGGTGGAGTTTAAGCAACGCGTTGCTCAAACACCATATCGCAGATTTGGGCCCCGGGAGAAACTTCACCGATTCACGCTGGGCGTTTAACGTGTTAAAGCGCGTACCCGCATGCATAAGCTGGTAGAAGGGAGGCAAGGCAAGGAGGCAGCTAGAACGACAGCAAGACTTGAACTCGACTGACAAAATAGGTGGAGGGCGACCCCGACGGAACATAGACGAGGAAGTTAATCCCTGAGGTGAGGCCACGGATCAAGAGGAAACGTTCTGAGTTAACCTACCACCTGACTCAGTTACAGGAAATGGCTGATTCCGGGCGCACCTAAAGCGAATCGGGAAAGCCGACAGTGAGAGGTACGTTTTGTGTACGGACGCCATTGATAACGCTGGTAATATGCTGCTCCAGTGGGGGTGGTGGAACGCGGAAAGAATAAGACTAGAGATGGAGTTGGGGGTGCCGCTGACGATTGAAAATCTCGTGTTCACAATGCTAGCTGATCCAATTAAATTGGACACGTTTGCGGATATGGCCAGGAGGATGATTTGTCGAAAAGGGGCCCTTTTGCAGAACTAGAGTAAGAATAGCAACACAAAAGCTGGCTGGAGGGTTACGGGAGAGAACGTTTAGTGGGTAGGAACTGTTTAAAAGGAGCACAATTAGTCGCACACACCACTGTGGAAGAGACGGTGCACAAAGCATTCCTCCTCTTGCAAAAAAATTCGAGAGAGATTTAGTAGTATGCGACCGAAGGGTTGGCCCAGGGTGCACGATAGTTTAAAGAATACTCGTGACCGAAGGTTATCCCCTCATCATATGACGATCCCATGAACGCATACTCCCTGGTATGGTCGCCGCCCAAAATTTTGAAAAGGTAAAAGTGTTGAAGTGACCAAAGTTTGTTTAATTGAATAATCTCGCTATTCATCCGTAATCCACTATTCATTAGAGATAAAGGCACTGTAACAGACAATAATCAGTTAATATTTTATTCTGGCAAAAAATCGTATTGTACAGTGTATTTTGTACTTTGAATAAAAGAATTTTGTGTATTCCTATTTCGAACAAAAGGTGCCTTTTGAAACCTTGGAATTTGAATGCAATGAATTTCCAAAAATGCTGGGATTTTAAATGATCAGTTGTCCATTCATTTCCAAGAACACCTTGTGCTTCCAATTCCAAAAAAATTATAATTTATTCCATAATATTATCTTATAAATACTAAATATATGTTGTGCTTATCTTGTCGATCATAATATTTCGTTTAGCATATCCAGTTGTAAATAGTATGAAGAGGTGGTCTCGCCAGAAGAATAACTTGTTTCTACTTTATCGAAACTGTTCTATCAATAGCAATTACAATATTTTGACGATCATTGCTTCCTTTTATTTTCGCCTTTAAAATCAGTTAATCTCAATTCTTTCGCCTCTAACACAAGAAAATATTTATTTAAAGCAAAACAAATTTTAATATGAAAAGTTTATATAGTTTCCTTGACAATTATTTAATTATAGTAGATGAACATATACAAAAGTCATCTGTAGATTCTGGTAATATCCAAATATTTTGTTTTGTAAATGAGACACAAACAACACCTCATTCTCTGCAATAAAACGAGCGGCTATAAATAAAGGACTATATCCTTCAACGATAAGATGGGTGGAGGCAATGTTTCAAAGCCGACTAGTAACGGCTTCTCTAGCAGGATCCACAGTATTTATGACTGTAACAAAGGGGTGTCCTCAGGGGGGAGTTTTGTCCCCCACACTATGGTCAGTAGTGGTGGATGGACTCCTGGATGAACTGCATGGAAAGGGCTTTATAACCCAAGGCTACGCAGATAACATCGCCGTAATAATCCGGCGCAAGCATGAAGGCATTCTTACAATCCTAATGCAAAAAGCACTGAATAGCATCAGTAACTAGTGTGTTCGGGAAGGACTAAGTATCAACCAGAATAAAACAATCATAGTTTCATTCACGAGTAGGAGGAAGCTGTACATAAGGGCTCCCTCGCTGAATGGAATAGAGATAAATTTCTCCAAGGAAGTAAAGTATAATTCTGGATACCAAACTGACTTGGAATCAGCATGTCGACAAAATCATGGTGAAGGCAACGATGTCGCTTTGGGCCTGTCGGCGGCTTATGGGAAAAACCTGGGGATTAAAGCCCAAGATCACGTATTGGCTGTATAGAATGGCAGTGATACCCATTGTCACCTATGCTGCCCTCGTGTGGTGGCCGAAGACCCAAAAACTAGACACGCAAAAGAAGCTGAGTGGGCTTCAACGTTTAGTATGTCTAAGCATCACAGGGGCCATGCAAACGACCCCAACCGCGGGAATGGAGGCAATCATTGTTCTCGCACCGCTCCATCTAGTGGTACAAAAAGAGGGACTTTTGGCAGCCCTCCGACTACACCAGAGGAAGAAAACACTGCCGGGAGCCTGGACAGCGACTTAGAAATACTGCAGCAAATCGACCCGGCCTTTCTGTTCAAACCGACGGATATTATATCCAGGAAGTTCAAATTCGAATTACCGTTTAAGGTGTCGATCGAAGACCCCAAAACGGCTTTGATAAGATTCAAGGAGTTTGGCGAGGGATATCAGCCTGGTACACGGATGGTGCCAATAATACCAGAGTTACTGGAATAGGCATTTATGGCTCTAACTAAAACCACAGGAGCTTCATGGCTCTGGGCACGACCCCCACGATTTTGCAAGCGGAAACGACTCACGGACTGTCTGGGAATGTCGAAGATCCCTCTCGCAACTGACGAAGAACAGCTTGTTGACCCTCATGTGGGTCCCAGAGCACGGGGATATTAAAGGCAACGAAGTGGCCGATGAACTCGCAAAAAGAGGTGCAAATGCCACTCCTATAGGACCAGAGCCGTTTTGTGGACTCCCCATGGCGCATAAAAGAGAGGTGGTGCAAAAATGGGAAGAGGACGGAAGACGTAAGCATTGGAACAATATACCAGGTCTACGTCAATCAAATCGACTCATGAAACTCGGTCACAGCCACGAGGTGCTTGAACTCACAAGGAACGAGAACGAGAAACTGTAGATTGTGTGATTCGGCAGATGAAACTACTGAGTACATACTACTTTCACACTTCGGCAGGGACCGATTATCCCCCGAAGAAGTGAGCAGTATCACCCCCAAGATAGTTACCAGGTTCATGGTGGACGTGGGACTGCTTTTGAAGTGATTGGTTAAGGGTAGAACAATAGAACTGTTATGTCGCAGTTCACGAGAGGCTAACACACCTCAATTGTTTATTGTTTATTGTTTGCTTCGTTTCTCTTCTAAAATTAATCTAAAATACATACTACTTAACCTATAACCTATATATGTAAATGAGACACAATATTGTGTCTTCGTCTTGTAAGAGAATATAAAATACATATAACGGATTTAATGCAAGGATCCAAATAACCCTGGTTAATTGGCCATATCATTAAAAATAATGTAAAAAGCAGTACATACATCTATTATTTGTTTAAAGGTTAAATGATGAGCGACTGTTCTGGTTTAAAAGAAATAATTAATAGCAATGATTAATCTGTAATGTCTTTATGGTGCCCTTTTTAGATAAAGAAAGGAGTTTGTAAACCAAACATATATAAAGCAAAGGGTGTAGTCCTTATCGAACAAGACTATATCAAAGTTCTTAATAATTTATCTAAAAGGTATTTTGACCGCTATATATCGATAATGCAAAAATTTCGAAACGATGAGAAAATCTCGTATTTTAAGTTAATAATTATCTAGACAATAAACTGAAAAAGATAAGTTAAACCTAACATAAAATTATACAAAGGAAATTATATTATACAAAGGAATTATACAAAGGAAAGCCAAAATATAATCGCATGCAGAAAAGACGGAAACAACTGAAGAAGCCACATTATTCAATTGGGATTAAAGGATCTAAAATCAAATTAAATGCTAAACACGAAACGAAACGATTTCATAAAGACGAATAACTAACTTCTTTCATAAATATAGGTGAATTTAAAAAATACCAAACTACAAATATTCGGATAAGCAATGAAAATATATTTACGAGAAATATACGTGTCGATATTAAAATACAATAGAAACTACTCGGTTATAGATAGAATAAACTAAAATTAAACCAAAATAAAGAAAACCTAACAAAAGTAGGAAATCCAAACTAAAAAATATTTAGCATATACTTCCATAACATAAGAAAACTACAATGTAAATTCAATGAATTAGAATTGGTCAAATAGAGGACAATATTTTTATAAAGAAATTCTCTTTCTCATTTGATTTTATAGTTATTTTAGCTTCATCTTTTAAATAATTTTAAAGGACTTGATATAGAAAAATGTATGTTAAATTGTGGAGGCGTTTACTTTGTGGTATATCTTGAATATGACAAAGTGGTCAAAAGACCCATCGTGTTTCCTTCATCATATTTTTTTAATGAAATATAAAAGTTTAAATATATTAAGACCATATATTTATTACGAATTATAAACAATACATTTATAAAAATTTATAACTAGCATATGATTATACTTTATTTTCAGTCCTTCGTAAAATGTCTAATAACTTTATCAGCCACAGATAATGAAGTTCAAAGGTGAAATTTTGAACGAAAATGATTAATTACTACATCTAATGTGAAAATATTGTACTGATTGGCCTGCATAAATGATAAGAGTAATATGAAGTGGTTAATATTATTTAATATTTGTTTTATTTATCCATTTGGTAATTACCTTATATAAATAATGTGTATATTTTAATAATGTATATTTGTTTTTTCGTTTAGCTTTAGAAGGCAGACTCTGTCCAAATGGTTTCGTATACAGTTTAGAAAATAACATCTGCATATATTCCAAAACATGTGAGTAACTGTATTTATTTTTTTATCATAATACAAATAATAAGATAAATCATAATTCTTACGGTTTATAAATATTAATAAATATCATAAATAATTAATAAGAATTAAATTATTCTGAACTAATAATTATAAATTACAAATGTGATGAGGATAAATATGCATTACAATTAATTATATAATAGGTTAATAAACTTTATATTTTAATTACGTATTAATAATGATTGCAAATTCAGATTACATACTATTATTATAATTTTTAAAACAATTACAATTATTTATTCCGTTCTTACAATTAGATTTATTTGTTTAATTATTAAAAATGATTAATTTATTTCCTAATTTAATAAACGACAGTGAAGTAGAAAATTTATATAAAGAAAAATCCGAACCTTAATGCATTTCTGTGAATAAGAAAACCCATCCTACAATTTCTCCAGGCTGAAAATTAATAAACCCTCAGGTTTAACCACAGTTGGAGAAGCATACAAAGCATACATTTTCTCATTTCTGATGGGCACTTTCGCATTGACTCTCCGCGACGATGAAAATAGTTGAAGAAACTCACGAATTAAATATGCTACAAACTGGCCAGTAATGCTTCATTCAAAAGCCCTATTTGGGTACGATCATATAGATACAGTAAAAAATAAATTTGTCAGCTTCAAACCAAAGAACGATGAGCCACAAGGGCAGATTAAGCAGATTTAAGATGACACAATTCAGTCTTCGTTCTCACCATGGGCTGTACCCGAGTTTATAGTGCTGAATAAGAATAGGACGTCATGCCTATGTGTGGATTGGCTTCCAAAAATGGACGATTTATTGCACAATGGATCAACGGAAAAATACTGTCTATGAACAACCTGAAAAGTGGCAAATACATGTCATCCGAGAATGAGGGGAAAACGGCTTCCACGTATCCTGTTTTTGCAACGCATTGACCACATTTCAGCACACTATGGACCCCCTTTCTCGTGAATCTTGGACTTCATAGAAGACACAGGAGTACACAAGGAGTAAAACATGCGCCTCTGGACAAAAGGACCACGAAGACCGCAGTGCAGGGACGCAAAGCGACACTACCTCATGAGGAAAAAAAAAGAAGAAACAAATGAACTTCCTGTGCAATTCGGTTCACGGTTGTGTACCGATCGTCTTCGTCAGTACAGGTTTGCCGAGTCGATCAAGTCCATCGCCTATTACTAGGATCAGCGAGACTGCACTCATTGGTTTAATTTAGCGAGAAATTCGTAGCGAAACTATTTGCGAATTTAAATCCTTAGTTTTTTCTTTGAACAATGGACTCCATTAAAACTTAATTAGAATGTCAACTATGGATCTTGGCGTTTTAAACTAGACCGAACTCTTAAATCAAAAGGTCAGTACGAAGTCGGGACAGGAGCTACCGCGAGCTTGGATCAAGATAGATCTAGAAGCGCAAGTCTTTGTCAGGTTGAATGTCAATAGCAACATTGCAAGAAAAATTTCTTAATGCATAACCGCTAAACAAATGTTAGATAAGTTTAATATTTTATATAGCTGTCAGTCATAGAGAATTCTATCCAAGTTCAGCAGTATGCCGAGAACCTGGCTGCAGGAGGTGAAGAATTGAAGGAGAGCTCTGTGATGACTCAAATTCTAGGTTTTTTACCGACGAGGTTACACTCCTTCCGCGCAGCGTGGGACAACGCGCAGCAAGGCCTTAAGAATCTGCCTAAGCTAATCGAGCTACTGAGATTTGAGGACGATCGACTTATAGAGAGTGAGCAAGCAACAGAGATTTTAACGCACAGCGCACACTTTTCGAGAACGCACAGCAATGCAGGGAAGCCAAACGCGGATTTAACAGGAAACTCGGACTTCAACTGTGGAATGAGAGGCCATGTCAAGAAATATTGCAAGGGGAAGCCTTTCGCAAAGTAACTGACCTACTGCAAAACTAACTACGCGTGCAACAATTGCAACCACAACCTATTGGGATTTTCCGCTTTTTTCAGTAGACAATCTAGTCACTGCGAAAGATTCGTAAATTGGATTCAATTCATTGCTGTTTTATCGCATCTCTGACTTTTGCCAAAAATTGTATTAGAAAGTTTGAATAGAAAAACGAGTCTATAGTTGTTATTGGCAGGAAAATAATTATTAGATTTAAGATTTTTAAATCTTGGATCGATGAGGCTATTACTTGTTAAAACTACATTGTATCACTTTATAAAAAAACTGACGCAGCACATTAAAGAACTTTAATTCAACTTTTGGCGAATAATTATCACCAAAAACCACTATATATTAATGATATATGTAATTAATTTAATCAAAGCTGTAGTGATGAATTTCGTGAGGGTCATCTAAAATTTGTTGATTAGTAGTTCATCTACCTCATGAAGCCACTGTATGGCGAAACATGTTGCAGTGTTCAACAATAAATGTGAAACCCTCCCAACTGTGTTGTTTTATTTCAACTGATATTGAAAGATCGCCATGTGATTTAATAAGAGACTAAGGCTTTCTTGGCCATTAGTAGAACCAGCATACATTCAATTTTGCATAAATATTTGGCTATCGGTAGTCGACTTATGTAGCTTTCAAGATGAGCCAAATCCAACAAAAGTTTTGATTACTTAAAGAAATAGATCGCCTTATTTGGAAAAATGATACATGTAGAAACTATACTATCGGACGGCCAGTTATGAATGATAGATAGCCATTTGTTTGTCAGAAGTCTTTTAAAAAATAAGGCAAACCGACATTAGAAGAAGCATTCTCCACCAGAATATTGAGAGCTCTTACATATAGACTCAAACATGAGACTTTTTTTAGAACTGAGAAAGTCGAATTAATGGGGCTACACTACATTGTATCACTTTATAAAACACTGACGCAGTTTCAAAATTTCTTGCAGAACAATAAAGATAATTTTGAAAACTTACACTGCGTCAGTATTTTACTAAGCGATTTACAAATATACTGTATATAAGATGAGTTTTTACTTATCCACTACAGATTTCTTCTTCTTCATAAAATGTTTACATTATTATATTGTATCAATACGTTCCTATTTCACGATGGTAATTCCATCCAACTAGGGAAATTAATGCAATGTCTAGAAGTTTGCACTTTAGTCTGTTTCTATTATGCATTGTAGACTATTCTTCCTTAGATACTAGATTAAAATGTTTTATTTCTGAAATAATTAATTTAATTAATATTTTGTTGGGGTAGGTCCATAATATGCCACCTCACGGTATAATCTCTTGGGATAGGTAATTAATTGACATAATGTTTATACACAAGATATGCGATATGGTATGTGTTCTGTTTATTTGGTAATAATGTTTGGTATAAAGTATAAAAAGTTTCCACGAAAAAGGGCAACCTGCCTTTTGCCCTTTTTCGTGGAAACTTTTTATACTTTTATACTCATCACATCTGCCTACCTACTTTCCAGGAGACCAAAGCAAACCACGATTAGAGGAGGTAAGTAGATTTATGGAGTGGTGCAGAAGAGGCAATAAACACCTCATTCTGGGCTGTGATGCCAACAAGGTATAGGTTTGCACGGGTAATAATACTAGTGGCATGGTACTTCTAGAATTCCTTATCTCTAACAATTTTGAAATTATCAATAAAGGTTAGACTCGCTACCTCTATTAATGTGAATGTAACCAGGTAGAAGGTGTTGGTGGTCACTTTTGCTGATGCAGTCACAGCAAGTACAATTCAATATTGGTATGATTATTTATTTATTTATTTATTTATTTATTTAGTAGACCTTTGGTCTTTCTCTTGATAAGTACACATGAAAACAAAATAATTACCAAAAATATATATATAAAATTTTGAACGATAGAAGCATGGGGGAGGTTACCAATTACAAAAAATATCTTCCACTCAAACCACTTTTGCACCATGTTGTTGGGAAGACAGGTAACCTTATCCACATTCCAAAGCTTTATACCATTTAATATGGTTCTTTGTCCACTTCTTGGAGGGCACTTTTTACCAGTTTATGTTAATATGACAAACATATAACCCGGACTATCAGCAGATTAAGTTGGATATAGATAGCACATAGGAGGACGCAATGGAAATTGTATTTTATTGTATTGTATTGTATTTAACCTTTATCTAACATGCATACATAAATAAATATATAATTGTACACAAATCGTAAGAAAAAAAATATATACAAATAATTTTGACTGCATGTAGAAGGACGGAGTTCACTATTACGGATGATCTTCCACTCGAACCCACTGATCCTCTCCCTCACTGATCCGTCGTAGGAACTCCAATTTAGAATACAAATATTGTTTATTGGTCACTAAAACCGTATTTTTACTCGTTTTACGAGAAACATTAATTATGTCATTTGAACACAGACTGAAACCTCTTTAGAGAGTGCTTAAGTGTAGTAACCGACGACATCTACGTCAATATCCAGACCACAGAAGAGCTAGAAACAGCAGCGGCTCTGATCCGAAATAAAGGCGTGTGAATCCGGTTATCCGCTAAAGAGATCTTCCTCCAGAGATGTGTCCTGTTGTAACAAGGATTTAGATCGTCTCAAGATATAAGCCGGGAAAACTTTAAACAGTGCAAAGAAAACAGACAATTGGGAATATAATAAGGAGTTGAGAAAATGAAAAAGGAAAACATAGAGAACGTTCTGTGAGAGATTCTCTGATATAACTCCAACAGCCAGGTTCCACAAAATCTTGCCCAAAGAACTAAAGAGACATCTATCTAGAGATGTGCTCTGGTGGAACAAGAACATAGGTCGCCTCAAGAGGAAGTCATGAAAACTTTATAGAGTGCAAAGGAAACAGATAAGATGAGAAGAAATGAGGAAATTGAAAATAAAAACATGCCCCTTTTGCCAAGAATTGCCCACTTGACTGGAGGCAGAAATAACTAACGTCCTTTAATCGATCGATCTTTGAGACCAGTGACAGGAAGATCGCAGTGGCAGAACGAGATGGATTTTATCGAATGGTGATTCGTCAGGACGAACCTGATACCTGTTCGGCGACACGCTCTCTCCGTGATTTGCATGAGAAGTTAGCACACCGGAATAACAAATACGTCAAGGATATTCTTTAACGCAACAACGTCAATTACCACAATAATAAGGATGGTTACGTTTGCAAATGATACTCGTATGGAAAGCAGCACGAAGTCTCACATCCTGCAAACTCGAAGGTCACCGAGGAAATACTGGATCTGGTGCATGTTGACTTCGAGGAAATTAGCACGCCGTCCCTCGATGGATCTAGATACTTCCTACTATTCAAAGCATTTCACTTCTTCTTCTACTTCTTGAATAGCAAGGTCTAAACCACACGAAAATTAGGAACTTTTGTTAAATTGGTCGAAAACCAGTTCCGAAGAAGGGTGAAATGTATGACAACAGGACAGAAATCAATAATGCTGCTACACAAAATCTATACCAACTGGAAATTTTTTACAGCAAGACGAGCGCGTAGACACCGCAACAGAAAGAGAAATGTGTGAACGAGAGTGTGTTGGCTGGAACCATTTAATACGCCGGCTTCACACTAAATCAAACAGGTACAACCCTGCAGGCTAACCAAGCGCAGCTATGGTTCGGGCGCCAGGTAGACTTAAACAAATTGAGAAAGTTTGTATGTCCTTGCTATATTCTCATTTCGGACAAAACTCCCAAGGAACTCAAGAGAAGGAATCGTCGTTGGATACGACATAAACTCACTCTGCTACTGGGTGCATGTTCCAGACCATCTCGACATGGTCAACTACGTGAAAGTCCTATTTGACGAAGACGATAGATCCAAGTCCAGCAACGCCAGGGTAAAAGTCAGAAACAAGGAGCCAGATGAAATACAGGAGTGAGAACCCAAACTGGGCCACTGCCATTAAGATAAGGATAATTAAACGTCAGGCAGCAAGTACAATAATACAGAAGACTGTAGAACCAGTTCATCAACAGGTGGAGGAGATCGTATGTCGGACTTTTCGTGACCTCAGGATTCTTAGAATGCCAAGCAAATACAGTGACTACTTGGTGAAACAGTCGCAGGAAGAACCCCAGAAAAATAATGCCATATTTAGAGAAGTGTATAGCTTACTTGTACAAAAAGCACTAAAGGACCCAGCTGGCTAGCAGCAATGAATGAGAAGTTCGACTCGCTCATTATGATGAAAACGTGGGAGCTCTTGCAACCACCAGGATATGCGTGACCGCTCATATGCCACTGGGTTCTACGTGAAAAACAGGATTACAGGTACAAAGCAAGACTGGTCGTTCGAGGATTCGAGCAGATGGAAAGAGTTTTGCCTAGTAACTAGATACGACTCGATTCGACTAATTCTAAGTATTGTCGCATCGGAAAAATTGAAATTAGCCAACTTCTATATTCCTTCCTGTGCGGAAGCTTAAAGGAAGAAATCTATATGGTGCAGCCGAAGGACTTTGACGACGGAACCGGACGAGTGTGCAGACTGAAAAAGAGTCTCTACGGCCTAAAGCAAGCTCTCAATAAACTGGAATGAGAAAATCTCGAAAATATACAGGACGACATGCATTTATTACAATCAGGACAAGACAATCCTGATGGTGCTGTTTGTTAATGATGGGTTAAAGCGAAGGATACCATCGACATGCGCAGGATACTTACCAGAGTGAATAAAAACTTTGATATCACCTTTGATAAGTCATTTCCGAAAAAGAACAACCAAGTGGTATCTTCGTAAATCAACAAGGTATGCGGGGCAGATTATACAACCCTGGCAACTGCAATTTGAACTCTATATAATATCGTGAAGCCGTGGGAAGTCTTCTCTCTCTGAACACCATCTCACGACCAGACCTGAACTGGAGATGATAGAAGCACTGGAGAAAACATCTTTCTTATCTTCAAGGTTTAATATGTAAATAAAGAAGCGAATAGTTTACTAGAATACTTAATCCTAAACGCCGGTGGTAAGCACAGCTTTATTAGGCATTAAACTATACTGCAAAAACATTTTTCTGAGATGTTGAAGGTTGCCTTTCAGTTAGTCCCTTGTCAGTATCACTACATCTCATACTAAAATAATATATTTTGAATGATACAACAATACTCGATTTACCATATCCATTCACAAGCAATTTTAGTGATTCTAGCGTAACTTGACAATAAATACTTGATAACAAATTGACAATAATAGCTAGTAGATATTTCTTTATCGACTTTATTCTCAAAAATTGCATTTCAGATAATTGTTGATATAATTGAATATATCGTAATTCATTATAGTACAAATCAATGATGATGACATTTTAAATCACTTAAGGAACATGAAAATCGCTTACAAGTAGCAAATTTTAAGAGACAATATTTTATTTACTATTACATATGCAACATATTTAAATATTATATAAAACAAATTCAATTTTCAGATAAAAGTGCCAACACAATTCCGGTATGTCCTCCTAATTTCGTATACAAAAACGAAAAATGTGAACTGGGCCACGATTTAGAGTACATAGAGCCATCGTGTCCAGATGGTTTTAAAATTAGGAATGGATTATGTGAAAAACAATGTAAGAAAATTAATCAATTAATTTATATAAGCGATTATTTTTATTATATTCAGCTCGTGACGTAATCCGTCCTTCATGTCCAAGCGATTACCATGAAATCGTTGGAATTTGCGTACCATTTGGTAAGATCAATACTTTTTTTTGCAAAGCACAAAAAGATTGTCAATAGTGATTATTTACGTTAATTTGGTATAATTTTTATTTTATAGATTCCAAAAATGAGGTAATTCCATTGCTTTGTCCAACAGGTTACAAATATGTAATGGGACTTTGTGAAGGTATTTTTATTATTAAAATTTTACGATATGTTGTTTTATTGCTTTGAGTTTTTAGAGTATAAACAAATTTCAACTAAACCATACTGCCCAAAGGGATATACACTTTCTGGAAATATGTGCAAATTACAAGGTATGAAAAGGTGTCAGAAAATTCTTTATAACCATTATAATTATTTTATTTTTAAGTAAAGCCTGTTACTTATACTTGCCGTTCACATTACAAGATCTTGGAAAATGTTTGTAAACGAGATGGTAATATATAATAGTCTTTGCCTGAATAACACGTTTTATATAAACTTAAATAATATTTCAGTCGCAAATATTAGGCAGAATTTTTGGTATCCTATTGGAGAAGGAATTTATTCAACAAATTTGCAATATTTTCCTCCAGGTATGTTTATTTATATAAAAAGTAGAGAATAGATTTGCAACACTACTGCAATGTGCTAAATTAAAAATAAATAAATATAACTGTAAAATTGATAACTAGTAATCACAGTTGATTATTATAGACTATATTTGAGAAATTTAAAAAAAAACAAGTTAATTATCATTACATCATTACTTGAAACCTAAATTATTAAACTGATTTTTTCAGCTATCGCAGTTTGCCCGTATGGATATTACTTAATAAATGGATGCTGTATACAAAGTAAGTGAGAGAGATTATATATAATTTAGTTTGCAAATTATAATCTCTCTGATTTTTTTAGATTTTAGCTAGTCGACGTGATTAGAAGGATGTCTAAGAAATTGGAGCCCATCCAGTTGAAATTTAAGACCTACTAGAAATATTTCTCAAGATTTCTAGGAACAACATTTATAGAAATACTATTTTTAAAATCATTAAGCTTAATTCATCATTTAGATCTTATTTGTATCCATTCTAAATGAATTTTATTATTTAACATCCTGAAGGCAATTTAAGTTAAAAAAAATAGACCTTTTTTTTAATAATAAAATCTAATATATAAAATGATTTTGTAGAAGTAGATGGGAAGCCTATATACAGGGTCCTGCAACAGTGCGTCTGGCTTTCCTAGCGCCTTTCTCGTAAGAGATAGAAATAAATGTTTCGTATAAAAATTTATTGAATTAAAAATCTCTATGCCGTAGAATTATTTTCAAATATACAGTGTGTCCCAATTTTGCGGTGTAACAAAAGACAACATTTTTTTAATGGAACACCCTGTATATTTTTTCATTTTATAATTTGGATAATATTTTATAACTTGAACCTTGTTTTGGTTTTTAATTTCGATATGGCATTTCCGAGTTATTGACGTTTTTCTGAAAAAAATGTAAAAAGCGGAGGTTCACAAAAAAATTATTTTGATGTTCCATTTAAAATTTAAGAAATTTTCTTTTTCCTATGGTTGGTCATAAGTACTGTTTAGGTACCAGTGTTAAAAATTTTCACCTTTGAGGAACTCTGCCTTTGTATCAGGCAGAACCCTGTATATAGTAATATTTTATTGTGGTAAAAAACTTTTTACAGTATTTTATTTTTTGTTACAAATATTGGATTAATACTTATATCTTTTTCGTTTCATTTGCTTAAAATATTAGGTCACATAAAAAGTTTGTGTTTAGGGATTAAAAAGAAACACTACGATAATTCTAGTTGATTTCCTCTTTAATAGCCTCCTTAGTGTGGTTACTAAAAAGCAAAGCAACTGGAATTAAATTAAGAAACATTAGGGGTTAAATTTATATTATGTTATAATAAACAATTTTATACATTAGGTAAAACTACTAATTAAAACTGGATACAACAACAATAAGGATCTACGTGCAGAATTATAGTAATTTTTTATATTTCTTCCACTACTTGAGAAGATATCCTACGGGCTGAAATTCCTTACCATAGTACCTTAACTGAATTTGGATCCTCACATACGGCTCCAAATGTTTCCAAATTTAGAGCTAATTTGTTGACTAGAGTAAACATTTATTATAACCAGCTTATTAGAAGCCATCTGCTTATAAACATGTTTTTAAAATATACCATCTATCTTAAATTACATTCATCATATTTTTACAGTCAATGGGGAAACAGACCGACTAGCGGGACTATGATGACCTAAATTAGTTTCAGTATAGCAGAGTTCAGAGTGCCACGAAAAACGGACTGAGCATTGTACAACGAGTGCCTATTGCCCGAACTTCGGGGCCTCCAATATAACATCGCGAATATAGAGGAGCAGAATAGGCCTCACTACATCTAAGTGATACCGGTAAAGAAGGTAAACTTCCCGAGAAACGTTCTTTGATGGAACATAGAGGAGCTGCTTAGAAGGATTATGTAAAGGATTAAGAGGATGACGGGGTTTTGTTACGGTACGGAGGAATGCTCGATCGCTAACTTCAATATTGCGGGAGGTTGGATTGTTGGGATTGGGATAGTAATAGTCCAGTAATGGACGGCAAATCATCTTGTATATTTTGACTGCTGTTTTGCTAATAATACCATCATTTCTGTATATTAAACATCTGAAATATTTTGTCCTGGTTGTTATTTTGCTTTTAATTATAGCTATGTGCTATTTGAAATTGATTTTAGGGTCTATGGTTATGCCTAGATATTTAACGGAAGTTGAAGGAGGGATATTAATTTGGGAAATTGAAACATTGTAAGGGAAATTATTGGTGCGATGGTATGGAATTAGGAACTGTAATTTGTGGGGGTGTTAACGGGGTCGCGGAAGACGTCCTCGTGGCGGACTGGCAAGGAAGTAGCACCAACGGTACTTTCTGGAACCAACACGCACTGGAGGCGGCCCAGGGGTCCCTGGCGAGGCTCACCATAGATTAGCAGCCGCAGGCTTCGATTAAACAGTTTCCCTTCGGTGATACTTGCTTGGGCTTCCACGCCACGTCAACGTAGGGGCACCGGCTAGCTGTGAAACAGAGTAAAGAACAAGAGAAAGTGTGTGTAAATTAAAACATGGGGCCTGGAGAAGAAGAAAATATATTACAAAAGATAGACAGACAGAAAATAGACATAGAAAAATATACAATATATACAAGTAAGGCAAGAGGCTTGAATCGGCGGAGCCGACCAGGCTGACCACCGCTGCTGAGGGCAGACGACTGGTAAAGAGCGATGGTCGGGCCTGGTTTTATATGGTGATCTCAGGTACCGCGGCTTTGTTCTTGTCACGTAGGCACGGCAATTCTTGGAACAGGTAATTATCCTCGTTCGCCGAAAAAGGGTCCGATTTATTGTTCGGCACTGGCAGCTGCACATTTTGGAAAATTATCTCGTTTGGATTATTTCAATAATGCGGAATTTATGCAAATTATTATTAGGAGCAATGGGTAGCTCGTAAAATGGATTAAAATATAATTACGCATTTGTTACCACGTTCAGGTAAACTGAACGCCGGTAACAAACGGCCCCGGAAAACGAGATAATTTTGAAAAAGACATGAAATGAAAATAATAGCTGCCAGTGGACGTCTTCGGTGTTGTTGTCGATAAACAGCACTGCACCCGATGGCGCTGCAGACCCTTCCGTGGTTGAGATGCAGGGAGATTCGGACATCCTACATCGGATCTGGCGTCGTGGTAGGCAACACTGGCTTTGTGTGGAGATCCTCCCGAAATTAAGGTGTGAGGGGATTCGGTCGTCCCACACCGGATCTCGGCATCCCTGGATGGTTTGTGGCATCCTTGAGGGCTGCGACGTCTGGTCCGGCCGGGGATGGGCTGTCATCCTGGGTGCACTGGCACGGCGCGAACCAAGACGCTGGTGAACCAGTCCATTGTGGCGGCCACGGCATCGAGCGCGGGGCGGCTGGAGCTGGTGTGTCGTCAGTCAATCCGTCGGAGCTGCCGGTGTTGTGGTGAAGCACGAGGCGGCTGGATTGAAGCTGACGGTGGTGGTTGTAGCCAGTGTGCTGAAGGTCGAATCGGGTTGACGTCATTTTCAGTGAAACCTGGTGGACTGCCTCTTGCCCTGCGAATTCTGGAAGGCGGCCCCGGGTGACTCGGAATCACGGTTAATTACACAACATGAAAATAGTAAGAAATTAGAGCATGAGTCTTCAGGGTGTGAGTTTTACTCGGCCCCACGTTGGGCGCCAAATGTTAACGGGGTCGCGGAAGACGTCCTCGTGGCGGACTGGCAAGGAAGTAGCACCGACGGTACTTTCTGGAACCAACACGCACTGGAGGCGGCCCAGGGGTCCCTGGCGAGGCTCACCATCGATTAGCAGCCGCAGGCTTCGATTAAACAGTTTCCCTTCGGTGATACTTGCTTGGGCTTCCACGCCACGTCAACGTAGGGGCACCGTCTAGCTGTGAAACAGAGTAAAGAACAAGAGAAAGTGTGTGTAAATTAAAACATGGGGCCTGGAGAAGAAGAAAATATATTACAAAAGATAGACATACAGAAAATAGACATAGAAAAATATACAATATATACAAGTAAGGCAAGAGGCTTGAATCGGCGGAGCCGACCAGGCTGACCACCGCTGCTGAGGGCAGACGACTGGTAAAGAGCGATGGTCGGGCCTGGTTTTATATGGTGATCTCAGGTACCGCGGCTTTGTTCTTGTCACGTAGGCACGGCAATTCTTGGAACAGGTAATTATCCTCGTTCGCCGAAAAAGGGTCCGATTTATTGTTCGGCACTGGCAGCTGCACATTTTGGAAAATTATCTCGTTTGGATTATTTCAATAATGCGGAATTTATGCAAATTATTATTAGGAGCAATGGGTAGCTCGTAAAATGGATTAAAATTTAATTACGCATTTGTTACCACGTTCAGGTAAACTGAACGCCGGTAACAGGGGTTAATTTTAATGAAATTTCAATTGCTTTGAAATTACCAAGAATGAACCAAGAGAAGGTAAAACGCATAAACTTTACAATTACAACCAAAGAAAAATGTTATATACTATCAAGAATCCAATCAACAAAATATCACTTTTAGAAAACCAATTTTAAACTTTTCTAACCAACAATCACAAAACAACAATGTATCTGACATCAATAATTTCCTCAATATCAGCCAAATGAATAGAACATGAACAGATTCCCGAGCAGATTGATTCAATTACAACAGAATAATAATCAATAACCACAATAATTTCCAATAAATTCACAACTGTTTTTTTGCCTCAAACTATTTGGCAAAATTTGTACTGAAATTTAGTAAGTTAGTTAATATTTTGCTTCCTAGTAAAGACATCAAAACTGATTTTACTATATCTATAAGCAAAAAAAGTATTTTCTTTGCTATATAAGCATTATTTGGCTTTGGGAATCTGCATACGAAATTCTTGGGCTTTAAATTGAGATAATTACTCGCTTATTTGTTTCACCGTACTTTTTTTTCTTCCTTTCTTGGATAGTTTTCTTTTTTTATTGTTATAGTTGCTCAGTCTACCTGACTTTTATCTTCCGTGAATCGCTTTATCACATTAACTAATATGTAAATTTGAGTACTGAGGCTATTTTGACATATCAAGATTAATTGTATCGATTTTTTTAATAATAATATTAATACTCTTTATTTCCTTAACAGGCCAATTAGCACAAAATTCATACTACTTATACTAAAAAGAAATCATATAACTAAAAACAAATTAAAATTTATGTTAATGTAAGTACAGTGAATATAAACTATAATGACAGCTTACAGTAGACAGGATTTTAATTATTATATAAATTTAGTTTTATTACCACGGAAGATATGTATTCATGATATGTTTTCACTATCGTAAGCAATAGTGGAAATAGATTGTGGGCTGATTTTTTCAATACAAACGTCGTGTAACATACACAAGCTGGAGCCATTAGAATTGGCCCGTGCAGGTTGGTGGCATTATTATGCTTTTTTCCCTGCTTTGCACAAATAATGAAATTGAATGACACGCTTTGTATGTTTGTCGTTTTTTTTTCTCTCTCTGTCTTCCTCGTGTTTGTATTTATAAAAAAAGTTTGAGGAATAGAATGCTAAATAAGTTTTTACCAAGTCGACGCATGTTTTAAGTTAAATCATATTAAAGTTTGATTAATGAGGGCTATTAAGGTAGCGAGTTTCTGACCCATTACAAAAAACAAAATGTATTTCCTAGATTTTTAAAGTAGCTCAGTTTACGATAGTCATGCCTAGAAACTTTGCCTGGTCTGATTCCTCTACTATTTCTCCGTTCAAAAGGATATTTGTTTGGTCAGGTATTGATTTGTAATTAATGATATGAGTTTTTGCCACGTTTACGAGAAGATTGTTATTTTCCAACCAGATGCTTAGCTCATATAGAACTTCGTTAGTGATATCATTTAGGTGAGATATTTCTTTATCACAGATGTTGATAGTAGTATCATCCGCAAACATCGTAATGTGGCTATTAATGGAAAGTGGTATATCGTTTATGAACAAGAGAAATAGTAGAGGGCTTAAAATACTCCCCTGTGGTAGTTCTACTGTCAATTCTATGGTATTTGACATGTGTACGTTATCATTTATATTGGCAGTTGTTACTTGGATCCGATTGTTTAGATATGATGCAAGAAGGCGATGACAATTTTCTCTTATTCAATAGTTATAGAGTTTGCTCGATGTTGTCTACTATATATTTTAGAAAATTCGCTATGGCATGTATTGTTGACCGCCCTTTACGGAAGCCGAATTATTCATTACATAAGATATTGTTGTGTTCAAAAATATTATATAGTCTTTTACCTACTATTTTTTCAAATATTTTCGAGAACGTCGGTAATATAGATATTGGTCGGTAGTTGTTTAGTAAATGTGGGTTTCCTTTTTTTAATATCGGTGTAATTTTGCCTGTTTTTAGTAGTGATGAAAATGTGCCTTCTGAAAGAGATAAGTTAATAGCGACGGTTAGTGGATTACTTATACTAGTTATTATTTTCCTAAGCACCAACGCTGTTACATTATCTATATCTAGAGAGTTACTGGGTTTCATTTTAAGTGTAGTTTTTATTATTTCCTCTTCTGGATAAAGAAATATGGAGTCTGCCACAAATGCGTTTAATGAATAATTTGAGTGAGTACTACTCATATGAATTTTGTTACCAACCGTACCAAAATACTGGTTCATCAGATTAACGATTTTACTTTCATATTATTTTCGTTGTCAATAATATAGCTCAGGGTTTCTGGTATATTATTTTGCGTTTTTTATTTTAAGATGTTCCATAACGTTTTACTTTTATTATTTGACTGATTTATTATCACTGAATTATAGTTTCTTTTTGCTTGCTGTAGTGAATGACTGTATTGTTCTTGAGATATTTGTATTTTATATGTGATTGGTTAGATTTTGTATATTTGTACAGTTGGTAACAA
Organism: Ontholestes murinus; assembly: GCA_963969525.1. Classification (NCBI taxonomy): domain Eukaryota; kingdom Metazoa; phylum Arthropoda; class Insecta; order Coleoptera; family Staphylinidae; genus Ontholestes; species Ontholestes murinus. Next base: position 46,355,663 of record OZ018394.1, read on the forward strand.
AATTCTATATCATTTTTCATTTGTCGGAGTGAATCAGTGTACCATGGCGTTTTTGATTTGAAATTGTTTATAATTTTTTCTTTTGTTGGACAACATTGATTGTATATGTCTAAAAAGTGTTTGTAAAATTTAGTGAAATAGTCTTCGGAGCCGTTGCGCCCCTCTAATAGTACTTCCCAATTTTGTTGATGTAGAATATTATTTAGAGTGTCAATGTTGTTTTGATTAAGATTTATTTTTTTAATTGTTTTCTTCTTAAACTTTTCTTTTGTTTTAATTTGAATTAATTGACCGTTATGGTCGGAAATATGGGTATCAATTACTCTTGCGCTTATATGTGGTATGTTTGTTATATGCAGGTTTTACTTGTATGAGTAATTCTAGTGGGGTGATTTATGGCTAACTCCAGATTATAACTATATAGTAAATGTTTAAAGGCAGATGTTTTATTTTCATTTTCATTTAATATATCAATATTAAAATCACCACTGACCAATATATCAATGTTTTCCTTTATTAGGACAATATATAAAACATTCTCGAATATACGTAAGAACTCACTGAAATTTTCCTGGGGTGGACGATAAATGCACAAAAAAATAATTTTCTTATTGTTCTGAACATATTCGGCCCCCGCAATTTCGATCGATCCTTCCAAAAAACATTGATTGATATCGAGTCTACAGTTGAATTTGTGTTTGCCTGATGATAATATTGCCGCTCCTCCACAACTACGTCCCAGGCGATTAACTGATGATACTACTTGGAAGCCATTAATTTTGGGGAAAACTTCATTGCTAGAGACCCAATGCTCTGTAGCTAAAAATAAATTAACATTTAGTTCATCCAACATAATTTCTGTCTCATTAATTTTATTCCTAATTGATTGCATATTATGATGTAATATAGTAATTGATTCAAATAAATTTGATGTTTGTGTTAGTCTTTCTTTGTTTCTTTTTTGCTCCTGTGAAAAAATCGGGTTATACAGGGTGCGGCAAAACAGACAGTGCAGTTTGGAACGCCCAATACATCCCGTGTGGTGGGGGTACCTACCTGGAAAGATCTCATTGTGCCGGGGAGGTCGTGCCGTTTTTAGTCGTTACCATGGTTTGGTCTGGAGAACGCTCCCAAGAAATGTTGAACCGGATCCATGCGAGGTCAACTTTTTTCAGTAATGACGAGGCCCACTTCCATCTCTGTGGAGGGGCGAATAAACAAAATGTTTGATACTGGGCTGTAAATAACCCAAGGCAACTTTACCACTTCACTCCCCAAAAGTCACCGTGTGGTGTGCGATTTCCAAATTTAAGATGATTGGGCCTTATTTTTTTGAAGAGATGTTGGAAAATTTTTTTCAACTTTGTTTGGAAGAACTGATGGAGGAAGCAGATCTGGGAGACATCTGGTTTCAGCAGGACGGGGCTACGGCCCATACTGCTGGAGTTTCAATGACGAAACTGCAACAGGTGTTCCCTGGGCGCCTTGTTTCTCTGAGAGGTGATGTGGAGTGGCCCGCACGCTCCCCTGATCTGAGCATTTGAGACTTCTTCCTGTGGGGCTACCTGAAGGAAAAGGTTTTTAGGCATCGACCTCGTACCTTGAAAGAACTCAGGGATCGAATTCGGAAGGAAATCGCGGCCACACCCATCGAGATGTGCCAAAATGCGACCGAAAATTTAAAAAATCGCCTTCATCAATGTATCGCTGCTGAGGGTCATCATCTTTCTGATGTCACCTTCAGGACTTAATGCATAAAACGGCATGATGTACCCATTAAGATAAAATAAACCCCATTTCTTTAAATTGCGCTGTTTTTTAATAGCCCTTCAAAACTGAACTGTCTGTTTTGCCGCACCCTGTATAAGCTCCGTTTGGCCATATTTTGGGGTCCATTGCCTTGTCAAAATGATGCCTGTCAATTGTGACTTTGAATGATGCATAGTGTTGTGGAAATTTGGATGGCAGAGGCTCGCATATGACTTCTGGGAACTCTTTTTCCAAGTGTGTAATTATGTGTCCTTCTTGAGTTGTAGGGAGTAGACGCGAGACGTATAAAAACGCTTTCTTCGGAATAGTTGTTATGTTGTGTTTGCTTAGTGATTCACCAATTATTTCTTGTGATTTGTTATTTCTTTTCCGTTTTAATACAGTTTTCCATTCTTGGTTTGTAGTTTGTTCGTCTTCTGTTTTTTTTCTAATTGTATTCTCTGCAAATATATTGTCTGTGATTGACGTTTTTTGTTGTTTATAGGTTTCTTCGTTCACTTGGTCCATATCGCTAGTTTTCTTGATTTTTGCAGATTTTCACTAATCATTTTATTTTTTGCGCAATTATCTGCGGCTAGTGTTAGTGAGATGGCTCTGGTTGTTTTGTTGTTGATTACTGACTTCGATTCCAGATTGATAAATTTTGATTTTAATAATTCAATATTGTCTTTGAGGATCAAATTTTTGTCCTCCATTTTCATTATTATTTTATTCATGAGTTCTACTTGCCTTTTAAGTGAGATATTTTCGAGAGTTAGTTTCTCTTTCCTTACCTCATTTTGGGTTTCCGTTGTTTTGCAACATATTATTCTGGTAGCATCAATGACTCCTATATTCTTTAGTTTACTGCTACAGCTGCGATGATACGTGTTACCGCACTTTATACATATTACTTTACAAAGTGTGTTTGTACAACACTTTAAATAAGATAAATTATCTTCGCCGGCCATGATTACTTTATTTTTTTTTCCTTTGACTGCACTATTCCAGTACTTCTTTTTTTCTATTATTTGTTTTCTCTTGGTAAGATATGACTATAATCAATTATAGGCGACTCCCCTAAGTCCCATTTTATGTAATTTAAAGAGTAGAAGTACGTGATTTATATAATCAAAGGCCTTAGACAAATCAAATAGTATTAAGCATGAAAAAATATTTATCCTCAAAAGATGAAAATATGAATTGAGTGAATTGGTAAATTGCTATATTACAGTTTTTATTTTTTGTGAAACCATGCCGATTGATTGAGAGTGTCTCTTTTTATCTAAATATGTTTGAATTTGCTTAACGATTGCGTATTCAAATATTTTTGAAAAGGTTGAAATAAGATTTAAAAATTACTCATATTGTTGGATCTCCCGATTTAAATAGTCGAATTAGCTTAAGTTGTTTTGGAAATATACCATTCTAAAAAGATTCGTCTATTAAAAAGCATAATTTTATATATCATCGATGCCACAATTTTACACAATTTTATTTGAAGCCGAGTTTATAAAATGTTGGTTAATTAAATTTGCATCTATACTGTGGTATTGCTTTTTTAAAGTTGTTTTTCATTGTTACATCTCTAATTGTGTTCCAAGCAACTTTGTCTTTGTTTGATGACATTGCAATCTTTCTATTATAATAATTATATCGGTCTTCTTTTAAACTATTATATTGCTGTTTATACAATCACAGGATGGGTTTTGATTTCATCTGTTCTCATCTGGTATTAGAAAAGTGTTTATTTTTTATTAATGTTATTATGGATCCAACTGTGGTTGTTACATTAAATCGTACATATGCATATTTTGCCTATTGCCCAATTATTGGCTGAGACCTGTTATCTATTTACAACAGTTTCAAAACCTTTATTATTATTATATTCTTTTATACGTTTATGCATTGGCGCGCGATGCTGGTTTTCTTTTGGGTATTTTTTGGTGTTATTGTGTTTTGATACCTGTGGTTCCCTCTGTATATTACTAGCAGAATCAGAATAGCCTCTTTAGATTACAGCGTTCTGTTTAGAGGCTGAGGTGTTTTGAGTGTTTTCCCACTTATTGGATTTAAGCGTTATGACAGAGATATGGCAGATATTCTTATGAGATCTTTTGAGGATCAAATTTTAAACTGAATAGCACTTTAACAAAGAATATCCAGTTTTGGTGCCATTATGTTGACGACGTTTTTGCATCTGAGAAGGATCACATCGACAGTTAGAGTAATTCCTAACAGATTTAAATAAAATCAATAATAAAATCCAGTTCACCATGGAAAAGAAAGAAAATAGAAAATTAATTTTTGTGGATCTTACAGTAATCGTAAATAAAAAGATGCTCCAATATTCAATACATAGAAAACCTACTACCACAGATATAATTCCGAGTGACTCATTCCAATCTGATCAAATTAAATTGTCAGCACTTAAATCTTACATATACCGGCTAATCACAATACTCATGGATAAACAAAATTATAACCAAGAACTTAACATCATTTACGAGATTGCCTACAATAATGGTTACACGAAGAGGTCAGTTACTAAATTAATAAATAAAAAGAAACATTTGATGAAAACCCAGTTTTTCTATAGTGAAAAAGTGGTGAAAGATAATAATTTATATGCAGCAATCCCTTATATAAAAAGCACCAGTGCCAAAATTAAACGCCACCTTAAAACATACAACATACAGGCAATTGTTATCAATAGATCCAATTTGGGAAGAAGAATAGTGAGTAACAAAATCGATACAAAGGATAAACAAAAAAGTTCTGGCGTTTATAAGATCGAATGTCTAAATTGTAAAGGAATTTACATAGGGCAAACAGGCAGAAACTTTGAAATACGATATAACGAACATCAGAAGGCAATTAGGGACGGAAATAACAACAGGATTAGCCGAACATTGTATTAACACCGGCCACCACATGGAAGAGATGTCCGCGCTCAAAATCTGCAGAAAAGGGAAAAAGCTTAACCTCCTAGCAGGATTAGAGATTAAGAAAGCCATAGAAAAGGGGATTAATGTTTTAAACAATCAACAGGAACCAATCCAGGCCGACCTCATTCTAATCGCAGGATTACCCGTCCATTAAACTACCTGTTTAACAATATAAATATTTGTACATTTCTTAATTTTAATTTTATTTAACTTTGATAATGGTCTGCGAAGACCGAAACATGTGTCAGGCAACTGAGAATAAACACATTATGGAACAAAACAGGTGTTATTCTCCACCTAATACAAAACAACAATGTCTCTGATTTCCGAGCAGATTCATTCAATTACAACAGAATAATAATCAATAACCACAATAATTTCCAATGAATTCACAACTGTTTTCTTGCCTCAAACTATTTAGCAAAATTGTGTACTGAAATTTAGTAAGTTTATGTTTTTGGGTATGCTGAATCTGAAATTATGCATCAAAAACCTGTATTTGTCAAACCTACCCAAAAAATACAACCGTTAAATGCGAAAAATTGATATCACAGGTTCAAAGAATACTTTTATATAAACTATACACTTTAGTTTGCAAATTCAAAGTATTTGTTTGTCAAAAGCTGAGGGGTGCTTTTGACTTTGACATGTTTAATAGAATGTACTAGGTTAATAAAAAAACAACCTTCAAAACATCCTCAAATTATATTCTAGAAACTTTTATCTAAAATACAAAATTATGACTTTTTTGCTTGTAGAATAGTGTGGTATTTTGGATATAATTTGCAACCACATTTTAAAGTTATTGCTCTAATAAGCATATATTGCTGCTTCGTAAAACCACAAGACATAATAAATAACAAAGCCTCTTCAGGTGTCATGGCATTTTGTTCTTCTTCGGGGAGGAGTTCTTGTTTATTATACGTTTGCCTCTACTCGGTGTAATTGAAGTACCTTCAATTATCAAATCGGCAGTGTTTACATCTCCACATTCTTGTACTTTTATTGTAGTAGCATGTACAAGTTCTTCCACAGAAGTATATTTTCTGAGCTGGGTTTTACACCTTTTTATAGCAACAGAACTTTCAGCAAAACTCTTTGAAGGACGACTTCGAATACCTGAAGTTGATTGTCGATCGTAGTAAACGGATTTAGGGAAAAAAATTTCTTCTTGTAGCCAAACATTATGCTTTTTCATCAAAACATTTGATGTACTATTGGACCATTTCCAATTTTGAAAATATTTTGGAAAAATTATGTGTTTAAGCCAATACAAAATATTTTTACTTGATTTAAGCCCGTATGTGTCAAATATAAGCGAATAAATTTTTCATTTCTTACTTTCAGTCAATTTATCATTATTCTTCATGGCGACTTCGTGTAATACCAATCGACTTATTTTCTTCGCGGCCATTATGTTACAACTTTCCAAAAAAACCTACTGCAATAAAAACACAATCTTTTACAACGTCACAAATTTCGAAAATAGCACACAGAATAATCTGCATACAGGTTCGACAGAAAGTTGAGTTTCAACTGATCGGGTACCAAGCGGGATTTTCTATTATATGTTCTGAATAGGCAAATATTGGCAGCTAATTTTCTTGAATTTACAATGCTATAAGATATTAACTTTCTTGTGCCAGGTAAACCTTATCCAATAATAAGTAATGCGACTTAATAATACACTTAGCAATGTATAACAGTAATAAAATGTATTAAAATCCTTTAGTTCGTTGTAGAAAATTAAATCATCTTTAAAAATACGAAAACATTTCGTGAAGCTACAACAGAACTTGTGGTACAGTCTTTTTAATTACACCCTAATTTCTATACGCAGCAACGCCTCTATTTTATTGAACTTCAAAAGCAAATATAGAAAAACGTTTGTAAATAAGATGCATATTATAAACATCATCAAATAGAGCAATTACTCAAGATTAAATTACTGCAATTTTAACTTTGTACGAACAAGTTGAAAATATGATTTTCGATCGCTTATAGTGATGCTTTTTTTTAATCCGTCCATCATTTAAAATCATTGACTTTTATTAATTTATTTTTATTTTAACATTCTTTTTCTTTTTATCTCTTATATAATTAATATTTTTTTAGTAAGTTTCAGCATATTTTATCTTATAAACATAATCATCATTGGCATTACAACACTAACACTTCTATATATAAACTTATATGTAAAAACACACTAATATACTTTTCTCTATATCTCTCTCTTTAACTGCAGTCTGACCAAAACCTTTACACTAGCTAGAGCTGGAGAGGATGGATCCTATCTCATTTTTTCTGTTATCTTCCTTTTCCCACACCTACTTCTCACGCACTACTTCTCCCAAATGACTCAATGTATCTATTCCATTCGTATACAATATACACCTAACATACCGTTCCCCCATACAAAGCTTCCTTTCTCTCTCTTCCGAACCCCATCTAGCTCGCTCTTGTTATTAGTTAAATTCCACACACCTGCTATCTTTTATTCCTTTGATTGTATGAGCTCCTTCCTATAAATCCTTGCCTCTCCTGAATCTCAACGTACTTCAACTACTTTTTCATTCATTCACAATATTTTCAGACACTCCGGCGTTATCATATCTTTTCTGCGTTCTATCCTCCACTCACTCCACTTTATTCCAATGCACGTTCTCCATACATCTTTTACCAATTTGCCATTTTCTAATCCACACAATTTTCTCATACTATACCACTCTCTCCATTGCTACCCTATACGCAATTATTCTATTTGTATCCTGAAGCAGAATGTATTCGGGCGTTTGTCTTACAAGCCCCTGAATCTACATTAGGAACAATGACTGCTTTATCGAAATGCATTCATACTTCCTTATTCCCTAGGTTTCTGCCCTATTCAGCAAAATAGTCTGTACACACACGTATCCTGCAGCTTGCACGTCAGGCTATCTCCACCAACTCAGGAATAGAGTCTAATATCACTTCGTGGAAGAGCTCTAAGAACCGGAGAGAAGCAATACCCTTCATACAAACCTGCTCATGGCTTCGTCACTTCGACAAAGGGAAAATTTGGGCAATTAAAAAACATTTCAAAAGGAAGGCGGCAATGGGGACCGGGGCAATAAGAAGCACAAATTTGCCTCGAGGAAGCCCTCATCATAGCGCTGGTTTGGAGACTAGCTCTAGATATATAAATAAATAAAAGATAAAACAAATAATATTTATTTATTTAGTTAACGGTAGCAACTTTTATACAAATAACTTATAATTATAAATTGATCATAACCTAAAGGTAATAACTAATATAAACTAAATCAAACATTCAATATCAAAAATTATTTAAATTAAGTCTTTGAATAGAATTGTTGACATTATAATGAAATATATATTCATTTATTGAATCCTTTGATACAATTGTCAGCTATATTCTTTCAATCTGCGATGACATTCTTTTCTTAGGAGATTTTAATATTAATCTATTAAATACTTATTCTAATTTAACTATTAAATTTAACACTTTGTACAATGCGGCGTCGAAAAAATTCATAATATTGCGGATCATGATTTGATTCATTGTAAGTTTGCTATGGATTAAAGAAAACCCAGTACCTTCATAACTTATCGAAGATTGAATAATATAGATAATCAATTGTTTTTACACGACTTGAATTCACTTCAACTAAATGAATTATTCTATCTAGAAAATATTGATGAAAAGGTAGCATATCTTAATGATTCCCTAATATTTTTATTTGACATTCATGCGCCTATAATAACATCTCGATTAACAAAAAAAACGGGCCCTATAGTTAACTTCTACAATTAAATCCATGATGGTGGACAAATATTATGCTTATAAGAAATTTAAAAATAGTCGTATACCTGAGGATTATAACACTTATAAATTATTCGGAAATATGGTAAATTATAAACTAAGAGAAAAGAAAACCTGTCTAAGTAACAAAATGTCTATAGACCCAAATTTTCGATGGAAATATGTAAGAACATATAAAAAAATCCAAGCTGATCTACCTGAAAAGTTTAATGATGTGGAGGCGGCTAATAAATATCTAATTAATTCAGTAAAAAGTATAGCTGACCCTAACTTAATATTTTTTTATAAAAACAATCTTCATCCAAACTCTAAATCTAAATTTAGTTTTTCATTAATAAACAATGACAATGAGTGTCAAAGCTGCTACAAAAAAATAAAACAAATGCTGTAGGTTCGGATGGTCTTAGCGCAGCAATGGTGAAATTATGTTACTCTTATATTACCCAATATTTAACACACATAATTAATTGTTGTCTTGAAAAGAAAGTTTTTCCTCGTGCGTGGAAGTTATCAAAAATAATTCTAATTCCGAAACATGATAATCCTGATACATTTAAGTATTTTAGACCAATTAATATTTTAGCCGTACTTTCTAAAATCCTTGTAACTGTAATGAAGGATCAGTTGACTAGTTTTACGCTATTGACAGAGGAATACTGTCTTGTCTAATACTAGTTGATTACAGTAAGGCGTTTGATATTCTCAATCACGCTCTCTTATTAACAAAGTTAAAATATATCGGCCTTGATCCAAATTCATTAGACCTAGTCAGCAGTTTTATTTTTGATCATCAGCAGCAGGTTAAAATAAATCAAATCACATCCAGACATCTAAATATTATTGCGGGTGTGCCCCAGGGCTCAATTTTAGGTCATATTTTATTTACTCATCTTTTATTCCCTCTCATCTTAACTTTTGCTCCTGCGTTCAGTCTGCTGATGATACACAAATTTTATATTCATTTTCCTACAGTAACTTGATCATGGCTAATCGTAATATAAACAACGACCTCTCTAATCTTTCTCTAAAACATCTGTCATTTTATTCGGCCCTAAGAAACTTCTGTCTGATGCTAGACAGTCATTAAATATTCAATTCGATAACATCCCTATACCAATTGTAGAATCTGTACGGAACGTAGGATTAATCCTAGACTGTGATTTGCGTTTTAAGAATCATATCAGTCAATGTATTAAGCGAGCTTATAACAGTTTAAGAATGATATACTCTATAAGAATTTTTTTAAATATAAACACTAAACGCATCCTTTGTGACATGCTAGTATTAAGTCACTTCAATTTTTCTGATGTCGTCTACAGCGCTTGCGTGGACGATATGACGAAAGACCGTATACAAAAAGTCCAAAATTCGTGCATACGATTAATTTTAGGGATAAGAAAGTGTGATCACATCAGTGGAAAGTATTTATAACTTAATTGGTTGAATATGGCAAATCGAAGAAAACTTCACTCTTACACACTATGTCATAAGAAAATCAGTCTTCAAAAGCCTTCCTACCTGTACCGCAGAATTATTTTTAGAACTGACATTCATAATATAAACGTCAAGTTTCGAGGACTAATATCCTTTCCGAACATAAAACTACCTTCTTTCTTAGAAGTTATGCTTCAAATATTTATAAGTTATACAACATAATCTTCTCAAACCTGAAATCTGCGACAATACCAGCATTCAAAATACAGATACGCAAATTAATTTTCCAAGATGAGCTTTGAGATTGGTAAGGTATATAAACCAAAGACTAAACGTTTTTTTGTATATATTTATATATACTCATGTTACATTATTGTATACTCAACTGAACTAATTAAAATAGGTTAAGTGGAAGAACAGTAACAGATAATGCTGACTGAACCTAGCATATACTTTTATACATTTTTTCTTTGTAAACCTCCTCTTTAATTTAATAAAATTTATTATTATTATTATTAATATTATTATTGGTTGCAGCATTTAATATGAAAAATGGTTTCAACCGTAGAGGTCTGAATGAAATGGAAATATGAAAAGTAACAAATCGAATCATTTACACAATTTACTAAACCTGATACAATTCTGAATGAAATAAATAATTCTAATATAATTCTACGGACTTCTAAGGACTCAATATTAAGTGTGCAACAAACAACGCCATAATTAAAAGAGTTGAAATTAAACTCGTAATTAAATTTATAAACTACGTATGAAATAAATCGCTTTTGCACGCGCTCCATTTGTTCTTTATACAGTTTATAATATGGCGACCAAATAAAGAACACATTAATTTTAAAACCTCTTTAGTGAAAATTTCAATGTGGTCAGTAAATGTTAGTTTATTATCAAGATAAACGCCTGGATCTTTAATACTTGCCAATATTATATTGCTAAACTCATAATTATGCATATTAAAATTATGATGTCTACTGAATCAACAGCATAAAGCATCTTGAAATCATCCGCGAATAAGAAACATTTCGAATAATTCAACTACTTACTAATATGATTAATAAAAATAATGAAAAATATTGGACCGACATGAGAGCCCTGCGGAACCACATACGACACGTAAATAACGCACGATAGGTAATTTTTTATTTTATCAACTTGAAATCGGTTTGATAAGAAACTACTAACCCAATTGACTATTTGTTCAGAGAACTGAAAGCATTCAAATATTCTAGATAAGAAATTATGCTATATACGATCAAAGGCTTAATGGAGTAATAATTACATTTTTAGACATCCATGCTAGATGACGAGACACTAATTTATTCAAACCTTACATTTTTTTAAGATCAATTGCAAAGAAACCCCCCGATAATTTTGAATGTTTTACGATCACCACTTTTAAATATAGGTTTAATATAGCTTTTCTTTCAGACTTATGGAAAACAAGAATTATTTATTGATGATTGAAATATAGTGTGAATCGGATTAGACAGTGAACATACACAATTTGCTAGAAAGTGTCCAGGAATTCCATCTGGACCTACACTGAAATTGTTATTAAATGATACCAATTCTACATATATTATACATCTTGTAAAGAAACAACTCACTTTCAAGGATTAACATTTTTGAACGGTATATAATTCTGTGGCTTGGAACTAGAAAGGCCAATGTCAATATTTTGCCGTTTTGATTTAAGCAATACATTAGACTTCTTTTCTTACGGTCTTTAAGATGGTAAAACAGCCAATGTCAAATCTCAACCAATAGCAGATCTATAAATTTAATTTTGGCCAATGTCGCTATGAATTCATCAACATCAGTTTATGCTAAAAGGGCCAGTATCTACTTTGGCCCTTTTAGTTTTAACTATTGATATTATTTTATTTAACATAAATGGGTCAATGTCAACATTGGCCTTTTTAACTTTAATCTTCATACCAGCAGTAGCCATCATACACGTTACATGGCTGCAGCTGCATCGCAATTCTAGTTTTAAAGTGTTTGTGAAACAAAGAAAATGAATACTTATAATTCAAGGACAAGGCAGATTTTACAGATGTGTGGAGCTGACAATAGTAAGTGATTCAATACTGCATTATATTTTTATATAGAAATATTCATTTAATATTGCCGATTTTAAGTTATGTTGATTCGTTGTAATAACTAGAGCCCGGACTTATATGCACAATAAATACCGAAAATAGCCGCATATCGTTGCAGGAGGCTCTGAATGGTTGAAAATGTGCATTTTCATAGGCTGTCCACATAACATGTACATTGTATTGGTTTGTACTGGTATCTTGTAGAATCAGCGTCAGTCAGTGATGATGACAATTTAAGCAAACGGTCCAGCAGAATACCAGTTCCAGAAACGAAGGAATTGGAAGAGATCCTTGAAAAAGAAATAATAGAAAATACAGATTCATGCGATTCAGAACCGTTTAAAGACGATAGTGGTGATGAATATGTACCGTCGGACAGTGACGAGGACACTGAAAAAAAACCAAGAAGAACAGTTTGAAGATGTCGGTTTGGATATCGGTCTGGTAAATGAAGAACTTATTAACAATGCAGAATTGGTTGATCCGGCAGAAAATCAAATAAATCACGCAGGGGAAGAAAAAAAGGAAATAAAGATGACGCTACTAGGAAACGAAAGCGGAATTCTTCTAATTGGACTCGAAATATAAGAAAACTGTTGAAAACTAAAGGCAGAGAATATTCGACAGTGTCGGGAAAGAAAACTTTACCTGCCAAAGAAATGAAAGCAGCGTGCTCATGCAAAAAGAAGTATTTCGAGAAATTCACCCCTGACGAGCGACAAATTCTCTTTACAAATTTTTATAAATTGTCTAGCTCTGGACAAAACAGTTTGTTTAAAAATTCCATAGAAGAAGAGGAATAGCATGTTCAGCGATTAAGACATAATGACGGCAAGAAAAGTAGACGAAACTTTTCTAGAAAATATGTTTGACAAACATCAACGGCAAAAGAATGGAAGTGTGTCAAATTATGTTTATAAATACATTTGACGTCACTTAAAAAAAAGCGAGAGTAATTGTTGAAAAGAAACGGTCAAGCAATAGCAAAATATGTTCTGAGGATAAACGAGGAATACATGGAAACCAACCTAAAATCCCAGGAAAGGATAAACTTCTAATAAGAGAACACATAAAACTATTTCCCGCTTATCAGAGTCACTATTCACGATCCCACGCTCAGAAAAAGTACTTGTCACCCGATCTATCGATTGCTCAAATGCGGAATACCTCCCTATACAGAAAAATGTTTGTTGAGGAATTCAACCTATCATTTCATAAACCAAAATGCGACAACTTTCATATGCAATTAAAAAGTTGTGAAAACGAGATAGACCGCAGATTAATAGAAGAAAATAAAACCAGACACCTACATTTGCCTGAGTCGGCATACGAGTCAAAAAGAAGAGATAAGGAGGAATGCCATCATAATCCAGGTTTTGTTACAATGTCATTCGACTTGTTTGCCTACTCCATATCTCAGAAGTGGATTGAGTTTTTACAAACGTCAATTGTGGACATTTAACTTTACCATTTACCAAATCATAGGAAAAGAATTATCTTCTGTGTGTTACCTATGGAATGAAACAATGACTGGTCGTGGAGGGCAGTAAATCGTTTCTTGAATTTACTATTACCTTCATAATGTTGCAGAAAATAAAAATATACACACGGTAACTATGTCCAGCGACTCCTACGGAGGTCAAAACCGCAATATTTATTTTTCTACAATGGTACTGCAAACTGTTTCTGAATTGAAAGCTAAAGGTAAACATTTAACTATTAACCATAAGTTTCCTGAGGCTGGTCATACTCATATGGAGGCAGACACTATCCATGCGGCTATAGAAAAAAACAAAAAACGTTCTAGTGCTGATATTGAGTTGCCCCGAGATTGGGCAAATGTAATACGTTTGGTGCCAAGAAAACCCCCTATAATGGTTATAGAATTGGAACAAAACGACTTTTTAAACTTAAACTCATGTTTAAACACGTACTATGTACATCGAAAAATAAACATCTTAAAGGAACCAATTCAGTGGCTCAAAATAAAATGGATGCAGTATTCAACAGATTCTCTAAACATTTTTGTACTGTCCTACTCGGGCCGATGAAGTAAAACAGCAACACAATTTCACTAATTATTAACAATTTATTAAGCTGAGATACACTGTACATTCGTACGCTAACAAGCATGGAAATAAACTAAACTATACATTGCATTCGAGTAATGCTGCGCACAATTTTGGCGCGCTTTAACTTAAATTTAAATTCAAACATTACATTCCTCACCCCTTATTTTAAACCTACATATTTACAATCATTATGTCGCATATTCCAATCTAACTGGTGGTCGCCTGGTACGCTGGGGGCGAATCGGAATACGCGGCTTGTTTTGCTCGTTTACAATAGCAGTCGATTCCTCGGTGGAAAGATTAGGCTGCGTTATTTTTTTTTCCTCATCGGCTTTAAGCTCATCCGCTAACCCTAATTCTTCCACCTCGGTTACATTTTCATTCGTCTTAGTACTAGGTTCCCTAATAGCACTATCACTTTTCACTTCATTTTCTTCTCTTACGACACCATACATACGCACTATTTGATTCGCATGGCGTTTCCAATTTAAGTTACCAATGTTTACTAAATACGTATTTAAGCCAAGTATTTTATAAATTTTTCCTGGAACCCAGCATGGTTTTGTTAATCTATAATCTTTTGTCAGAACCTCTTCCCCTACTTTAAATTTTACAATTCTGCACCCTTTATAGTTACGTCTATTATTCTCTTGTATTTTTGATAAATTGTGTTTAATAACACTCAAATCTTTTGTTTTTCTTGTTAAATTATTTGGTTTAATTGCATCTAACCTTGTACGTAAAGGTCTGCCATACATTAAACGTGCAGGTGATTCACCTGTAGAGCAATGTTCCGTGTTTCTATAATTTATTAAAAATTGAGCTAAAATTGTATTTGCATCTCCCCCATGAAATTCTTTTAATAAAAATGATTTTACCGTCTTAACACTGTTTTCCGCTGCACCATTTGATGCAGGGTGATACGGGGGTGAATTTACATACTCAATATTATTATTAAATAAGAATTCTTTAAACTCTGATGAAGCAAATTGTCTTCCATTATCAGAAACTACCGTTTTCGGTAAACCAAACCTTGCAAAAATTTCCCTTAACTTATTGATTGTCCCCATAGATGTAATTTTTGACATCGGAAATACTTCCAGCCAATTTGAAAGAGCATCTGTTATAACCAAAAAACTAGTGCCCTTAAATCAGAGATGCACAGACTTATTAAGACTAGGGGCCACTCGGGCAAATCATTTCGTTTGTTCACATATATAGGTAGAACCAAATAAGCTGGCACATTTCAGAGCGTTTATGCGCAACTCTTTGTACATATTTTTATCAATGCAGCGGTAAAAGTTCAGCAAGTCTCCTTCGTTGAATTTGTTGCGTAAATCTTCGTCGTTTTGAATGTCGATAATTTCTAACTGCATTGACTCTGGCGCATTTTCAACTGAAATCGTGAAAGGATTGCTGAATATGTCCAACAGAGGTTTCACTTTTTTAAACTCCGAAAATCTGTCTTGAAAAGATTGAATCAAAATATCTAGTTTTTCTACATAACTGAAATTAATCGCAGTTTTGTTGAATTTTTCAGCCATTTTCTTATAATTCGGAAAATGATTGTAATTTCCAGAATTCAATTGCGATCTGAAAAGTGTCAGCTTGCATTGAAAGGATGATACATGAGCGTAGAGCTGGGATATCAGTTGATTTTTGCCTTGAATCCGTGTGTTCAAGACATTCAAATGATTTGTAATGTCAATCAGGATTTTTAAGTTCCGGGACATCCCTTTGCTTTTCCGCCAGAAATATTCCAATTTCTTCTATTAAATTTAGAAATCGTTCCAGTGTCAATCCACGACTTAGCCACCTTACTTCTGTATAATACAGTAAATCTCCATATTCGCTTTCGATGTCATCAAGGAATTGTTTGAATTGCCTGTGATTGAGTCCTCGTGATTTTATGAAATTTACAGTCGAAACTACCACTTTCATGACATTTTGAAATTCAATTTGTTTAGCACAGAGGGCTTCTTGGTGTATAATGCAGTGAAACTGCATGAGATCTTCAGCCTTTATGTTTTTTTCTTGCAGATGCTTTTTCAGCAAAGTAACTAGCCCGGAATTGACACCAATCATCGAAGGAGCACCGTCAGTCGCAACTCCCGATAATTTTGATAAGTCCAAATCAGTTTTTGAACGCTCGTCCAAAAGTACATTGAGTATATCAACTCCTTTGGTTTGACCTTTCAATGAACACATTCCTAATAACTCTTCTACGACTTCAAAATCTTGAGTAACACCTCGTATGAATATTAGAAGTTGAGCTGTGGAACTAATATCAGTGGATTCGTCGAGTGCCAATGAAAAAAATTCAATGATCTTAGTTTTTTCAGTTAATTGTTCCGCAATATTACCTGACAAAGACATAATTCGTCTTTGGATGGTCATACGATTCAGTTGAATTTTCTCAAACGTTTTTGCTGCTTCTGGACACATTTTCTTAGCGGCAATTTCTATGCATTCTTTTACAAAATCCCCATCATTGAAGGGGCGACTTCGCTTTGCTATCATTCGAGAAATTTCATAACTAACTTCTGTAGCTGTTTCTGAATCTTCAATGGGTTTTCTAAACATAGCTTGCTGACCCGTAAGCTCCCGTTTTAAAGACAACATTTTTTGCTTTCTTAATTCGCCTGTAAACTTGGTAAAAGAAGGATGCTGCGTTTCATAGTGCCTTTTTACATTATATTCCTTTGCAATTGCAACAGAATTCTTGCAAATTAAACAAACGACTTTGTTATGCGACCATACAAAAAAGTATTTCTCAGTCCAAATTTCTTGAAATTGCCGATTTTCATCTTTAACCTTACGTTTTTTACTAGGTCCTGGCTTGTCCATGTTGCGTTCTAATCCTGGCTAGGATTAACACAGCACCTAAAAACAATTACAGTACCTACTTAAATTACCCATCCTTTTTAAATTATCAAAAATAATTGATTAAATAGGTAGGGAAACACTTATTAATAATAGAGTTTTACTTACGATTTCACAACACAATTATACACGGCACTTGACGGTTAACACTGCAACAGGAAATCTACGTTGAATGTGGATCAAAATATATGACACCGGCTAGTGGAGTACAACTATTGCCTTCCAAAACCTCTATTAAACTCACAGAACACTAATACACCTAGCGGCGATTAAACGTGGCTTTTATACCGCGCGTATAGAGTCGAAAACTGTCTGGAGAAATCTCGAAACCGACTCTGGAAGCTTCGAGTCGTGTACTATCTACGCGAGCGATCGTCATCGCGCCGCCGGCCGCCGCGCTTCTTCAAGCAAACGAATTTAACCGAGATCAGCACGAACATTACCGACCGCTGTTACCGACGACGCACGTACGGCGCACCGTAATAGCGCGCGCGCGAGATTCAAATTACTTTTCGAACATATTTTTTTTGGTTTTATTCTGGAATAGAATTCAATATTTTTAGAATGTACGAGAGTATTATTTTTGCTGTCGGCGGGCCACCGGTATTCGACCGGCGGGCCGCGGTCTGTGCATCCATGCCTTAAATGGACCCAAAAAGTCAATATGAATACGCTCCCATACTCCTTCGGGAATTTTCCAATTTTGGAGGGGTGTTTTGTTCGGTTCATTTTGAAATTGTTGACATAGTTTACACTTTTTACATTCATTTTCTATGTCCTTATCTAAAGAAGGCCACCAAACATACGATCTAGCCAGCGATTTGGTTTTAACAATTCCTATATGACCCTTATGCAATTCTTTTAATATTACATTTCGCAGATTTTCGGGAATTATTACCTTATAACCCCATAACAAAACCCCATTATCTATATTAATTTCGTCCTTTCTCCTAAAATATGCTTTTAATTCAACCGGGGCCTGTACAGGCCACCCAATTTTAACAAAATTTATAATTTTACTTATTGTTAGATCCTTCTTATATTCTTCTTTTAATAATTTCACGTTCAGGGGAATTTCCGACTCTGCAATATAATTTAAGTAATTACATTTTACAATTTCTTCATCACTACGACTATCTTTTATCGGCAACTGTGATAGAAAATCAGCATTATTACTTGACGAATTTATATATTTGATACTGAAATCGAACCCGCTTAAAAAGAAAGCATAACGTTGCAGCCGATTCGCTGTCATTGACGGAATGCCTTTCTTTTCCCCAAAAATCGAAACTAACGGTTGATGATCAGTTATCAAATTAAATTTCCTGCCGTACAAATACTGATTAAACTTCTTCACGCCGAAAACAATCGCGAGTGCTTCTTTATCTATTTGCGAGTATTTACTTTCCGCGGATGAAAGCGTGCGCGATGCGTACGCGATAGGTCTTTCTATTCCCGACTCATATACGTGAGATAAAACTGCTCCGAGTCCATATTTAGATGCGTCCACTGTCAAATTTACTTCCAATGCAGGATTATAGTGCACTAAGAAGTCCTTTGACATGATTAATTGCCTAATATTATTAAATGAGGCATTGCAATCACTCGTCCAACTCCATTTCGTATCCTTTTTTATTAATTTATACAACGGGTGCACTATGTCCAGCATATTCGGTATAAACCGATGATAATAATTAACCATCCCTAAAAATGAACGTAACTGAGTGACATTTTTAGGCACCGGCATTTCTTGTATTGCCTTTAATCTTATGGGTGATTTATGCAGTCCGTCCTTATCAATTATATGCCCTAAGTATGAAATGGAATTTTGAAAGAATGCACACTTTTCTTTTCTTACTGTTAGCCCTGAATTTTGTAATATTTTTAAAACATTTTGCAATCGCGTCATATGTTCCGTAAATGTTTTTCCCGTAATCAGAATGTCATCGAGAAAAATACAAATTCCCTCAAATTTACCTAATAAATTTTCTATTATACGCTGGAATTGCGCAGGTGCTGAACTGACCCCAAATGGTAATCTATTATAGACGAATGTACCCCGGTGTGTTGATATTGCCGTCAATTCCCGTGATTCCTCGTCTAACAAAACCTGCTGATAAGCGTGAGTAAGGTCAATTTTTGAAAATTGCACGCCGCCTTCCAATTTTGCAAAAAGTTCCTCTATCCGTGGTAATGGATACCTATCAACTTCAAGCGAGGGATTTAATGTTACTTTATAATCCCCGCATATCCGCACAGTATTATCGTCTTTTAATATCGGTACTATTGGAGTGCCCCAAGCGCTAATCTCCAATGGTGATATTATGTTTAAATGAATTAACCGGTCTATTTCCTTATCAACCTTATCTTTAAGTGAAAAAGGTAGAGCTCTTGGTTTATAAAATTTTGCTTTTATGTTTTCTTTAACCTTTAAATGAAGCTTGCAATTTCTAAATGTACCTAATTTTTCAGAGAATACTTTGGGAAATTGTTTAACCAATTGGCTGCCTATTTCGGTCTCGTCCATTCGTTTCTGACGAATACAATTTAATTCCTTAAATCCAATATTATACTTTTCTAAGAAGTCACGACCAAGCAGGGGTGGTCCCCCACCATTGACAATAAAAATTTCTAAGGGCCTTATTACGCCATTATACGTTAAATTTGTTGAAATTTTTCCACGAATCGAAACCCGTCCACCTGTGTACCCAATTAAATTTAAATTAGCGTTAGATAATGGACAAATTTTCTTCAGTTTTTGTGCGTATAATTTATATGACATAACCGACGCCGCTGCCCCAGAATCTAATTCCATTCGAATAGCAACATTATTTACTAATACATTAATAAATATTGGTAACCCATTTTTGGTTTTTAAATTAAAAATTTCTGTATTCGGCTTACCTAAATATTTAATATTCTTTTTACATACCGCACTCAAATGTCCTCGAACTCCGCAACTATTGCAGATATATTCCTTGAATCTGCAGGAGTCAGCTGTGTGATTGCTCCGGCCACATCTGAAGCATGCGCGTCCCGTTCCTCGTGCTGTTGTCGTTGCGCTCCGTGCTGCGCGTGATCCCTGCTGCTCTTCGTGCTGGTAGATCATGCTTCCCCTCTTCACCGCTGATGTCCTGGAATAATCGCCTCTGTCCCGCGCTGATGATGCTTTTCTGCGCTCTAGTCGGTGGATATCCCATGGCTCCTTCTTAATGTTTTCCCTCTCTAGGTCCACTAATCCGTAGCCCCGCTGTGCTACCTCCGTAATTTGAGTCATTTCTAAAGCTTGCTTGAATGTAAGTGAATCGTCCTGTGTAAACAATCTTTCTCGCACCTTTCCGTCTTCGAGCCCACAGATAAACTTGTCGCGCAGTGCAGTTTCGAGAAACTGCCCAAATTTACAATCGCTAGCCAAGCTTTTTACTCTCGCTGCCCATTCTTGAAGATTTTCTGTCGCCATCTTAGAATGTCGTAGAAATCATCTAAACACTCCATTATTTCATTTAGCTTACAATCCTGTGGTTATTTTGGAACTACGAGATCCACTAGTAGTTTGTAGGCATCCTGCGTCAAACTATTCAAAACGACAGCGCGTTTAATCGTCTTGTCGGTTATCGAATTCGCGATGAAGAATTGTTCAATTCTGCACTTATAAATTGACCATTCATGATGCTTTGGGCCGAATTCGATTTGCATTCCAATAGTCTGTTGGTTTTTTGCCTCCGCCATTTTGGAGATTTACACGTGCGTTTCAGTAAATAATTTTGCAAACTCTCAACTACACTTTCGATTTTCAAATCCTCGTCGCCACTGTACTGTCCTACTCGGGCCGATGAAGTAAAACAGCAACACAATTTCACTAATTATTAACAATTTATTATTCTGAGATACACTGTACATTCGTACGCTAACAAGCATGGAAATAAACTGAACTATACATTGCATTCGAATAATGCTGCGCACAATTTTGGCGCGCTTTAACTTAAATTTAAATTCAAACATTACACCTATGATATCTAAATCGGATGTTATTATAAAATTCCGTGCTCGGATTGTGAGTTAACTTCCATTGATCAAACGTCACAGTTGCTGAATTCTAGGCTGACCCAATTCGCCCATGAACGGTTCTTCTGCGTTGGTCAGCGACAAAGCACTATATAAATTGGGTTGGTGGAAGTG